>JAHDVE020004497.1:0-15706 GCA_022606495.2 Halesus radiatus
AGGGAGGAGAAAGGTTGAAGCGGCGAAGCCGCCTCAACCTTTCTCCTCCCCAACCATCTAGGGAAAGCCGTCATTTCGAGCGCAGCGAGAAACCTCTTGAGGAGGGAAATCCTCAGTCTAAACGTACAGGAACGACAAAATAATAACTATCTATGGAAATTCAAAGACAAGGCATGCCGTGTCTTTACATAGACGCCTCATCCCCAAACATTAATCACTAATTATGGTTTTCATTGTATTCATTTCATTTGTATTGCTGTTGCGGCTTGGCGAGTTGGTACTTGCCCACAGCAACGGTCGGTGGCTTTTACAACAAGGCGCAATAGAGTATGGACGGCAGCACTATCCATTTATCGTCCTGCTCCACAGCTTATTCTTCGTTTCGGTAATTGCCGAATATGTTTGGCGAAGTGCCGACTATTATAACGTCTACTTGATTGGCTTATTCGCTATATTGATTGGCTTGAAAGCATGGGTAATTGGGTCGTTAGGTCGATTTTGGAATACCCGAATTTACCGAGTATCCAACTTTCCATTAGTTGAACGTGGACCTTATCGATACATAAAACATCCCAATTACATCATTGTGATTGCCGAAATAGCCCTTATTCCGCTTGCATTTGGACTGTATTACACCGCAATTGTTTTTACCGTATTGAATGCCATCATGCTGACAGTAAGAATTAAAGAAGAGAATAAAGCACTGGTCAGTGGTTAGTGATTAACGATTAGTGATTAGTGCTGTCCCTAGGGACAAACAAGTAACTGTTTAGCACCTTATTCGCCTTAGGATTGGCACAATAATAAAATGCAAGCTCATGCCTTCTGACCCCGTATGGGGTCGAATTCTATTTTCATCGGACGTCAGTCCGATAAGAAAATAGAATATTAGCCCCGGGCGGAAGCCCGAGGTCGGAAAAAAGAAAAGCAAATCCCCCTCTCTTTCCTTTCGGCCTTTGGTCGAAAGGAAAGAGAGGGGGACAACATATGAAATCATTTTCCCACCTCGGGCTTTCGCCCGGGGCTAATATTCTATTTTCTTATCGGACTGACGTCCGATGAAAATAGAATTCGACCCCATACGGGGTCAGAAGGCATGAGCTTGCATTTTATTATTGTGCCAATCCTTAGTACTGAACAGTTACCAAACAAGGGTATCATCAATTGATAAGGCAGCACAGTTACTGAATATTATGCTCACTGTTTTTCGAGTCAATATTGTTAATAAATCGAGAAAAATGAGAATAATCAAGATCTGAAGGGCGCTATACTGGCTTATAAATAAGCAAACATCATTTATTTATTACGAAACGTTTTTACATGCAAGTCGATAGTTATAAGCTACTTACATTGGACACTGAAGTTAGGGATGTTTTTTTGATTTCAAAACAAGCTAGCAATGCTTGAAACCTAGGGGGAAGTTAGCAAAATAAGGTCTTTCACAAAAAAAGTTGAAGATCGTTTACAGAAAAGTTGAAGATCGTTTACAGAAAAGTTGAAGATCGTTTGCCGAAAAGTTGAAGACTGTTTGCCGAAAAGTTGAAGATGAATTGGGTACTGGTCATTCAAAAAATCTTTTTTTGATACGTATTCATTCTTGTTTTTGACTTTAATTTTGACTTGATTTGACCTGATTGACTAATTATTGTCATTTTGCCATTGTTAATTAATTGATGATTTAGTGGCGATTTGCTAATTGAATTGTCGCTGTTAACTGATCAGCACCCTGAGGCACTTGCTTCGCTCGCTTGGTTTCAAAAGTAAAGGCGAAAAAAGCATTGAAAGCGTCTTTGGTAACTATCGAAATTTATTTTCCAGGCACTGTATTTGTATCATTATTATATCCAAGCACTACTTGATACGATTTAACAATATAAATTATGACCATTATTACTTTCTTAATTGCAGCAATGATTTTGTGTATAGGCATCCTTGTATTATGTGCCTATAAGATATACGTGTGGCACCAAAAAGAGCCTAAAAGTAAGCTATTTCTAATTAAAGAGGAAGAGAAGAAATACATAACGTATAATATACGTCAGCGAATTTTTCGAATTCGTAACAGAACGTCCATTGCTTTGTCAGTTGTACTAATATTGATTGTGTTTTTGAATGTTTGTTTCATGTCCAAAAACCATATTGCAGCAGGTGTTTTATTCGGGCTGGCACTATCCTTTATTATATTTAATAATATGGTGGTTTCGAAGCTTTGGCTTTGTCCATTCTGCCAAAACAAACTTCCTGTAAAGGTAAAGAAAGGAGGAGCAGTGCCTAAATCTGTAGATGTTTGTCCGCATTGCAACAAAAGGCTGAAATTAGAATAAACGAATTGGTTCTAATTCCTTTTTGTTCATTATATTTGCATGTTCATTTTAAATGAACATGCAAATATAATGAACAAAATGATGAATATGACAATAGAATATGGAAGCTGAACTGTTATCTTTATTGATCGATTATTGGAGGAGGAATAAAATGCGAAACCAATTCGATTACGGATTAAACGGATAGTATTTTAAACAAATAATTATGGAAACTATTGATTTTATTAACTTTATCCTAGGTGTGTTTTTTATTTCCCTTGGTTTTTTAATCTATAAAAACACAAGCTTAATTGCAGGATATAATACGATGTCAAAGAATGAAAGGGATAACTTTGACATAAAGGGCTTTAAAAAAGTAATGCGAAACACTTTGATTTGTGGAGGGATCTTTCTCATTATTGGCGATCTTATATTTTGCACCTTATCTTGGAATACAGGAAAAGTATTCTTAGGGATATTGCCTGGATTAGTGCTACCTCTTTATCTAGTTTATAGGTCAAAGCATTTTGAGTCATAAAGCCCTATTAATACAAAAAGCGAATGAAGCAATTGGTGGACGAGTGGCTTGAGCAAGTATTATGCGTGATACTTGACACCTCCTATTTGCGATTTTTAACTAGCTGTAACGACAAAATACAGCGGATTGTTATGGAGAAGAAGGTTGCAGTTTGGCACAGAATATGCCATTAATGTCTGATACTAAAGCATATAAATTGAGGTACTTACTCATCATTCATATTCAGAGATCATGAAAAACACAATACTCTTTTTTGTAGCCACTATACTCACTGCGAGTGTGGCATGTCAGCAAACAAAAAAAACAGGTAATTTGATGGATAAAGATACAACTGAAAATGTATTTGTGTTAGCAGACAGTACGCATACAAATATAGTAGATGCTGCTTGGAGAGGGAATATCCTTGCGGTTAAAAATTACATTAAAAATGGTGTTCCAATAGATACCATGGATAGAGGCTATACGTTATTGATGGCGGCGGCATCGAGTAACAATACCGAACTGGTTAAATATCTTTTGGACGAGGGGGTTGATGTAAACAAACGTACAGCGTCGGACGAAACGGCCCTTCATTTTTCGGCTTGGAACGGGAATTTGGATGCAGTGAAAGCGATGGTCGAAAAAGGAGCTGATGTAAATATTGCCTATAGGGCAAATGGCGGTTTAACCCCACTGTCGTGTGCTGCCGAAAGTGGAAGCCTAGCTACGGTCAAGTACCTGATCGAAAAAGGAGCAAATCCTCTTTCGGAACAAGAAGATAGTGGTGCTTCGGCCTTACGTTCCGCTGCATATTCTGGACATTTTGATGTATTCAAATTGTTTGCGGAAATGCAACCCACTACCTTCAATTGGGATACAGGCTTGGCTTATGCTGTACGTGGACACAATTTGGACATTATAAAATATGTAGTAGAAATAAAAAAGGCAGATGTAAATAGCAACAAAAATCCATGGGACGATTATATTATCGAAACAGCAGCCGAGAATAGATGGAAGGACGAGGGAGAAACAAACTCGGTAGAGATTATTAAATATCTAGTAAGTAAAGGTGCTAAACTCCGCAATATCAACCATGGAAATCTATTTCCGTGGGCTATGGAGCATTCGAATGAAGAGACAATGGCTTATTTTTTACAGAAGGGAATGAAAATACCCAAAGCAACGGATCTTGTGATCGATAAATGGCCATTGTTACCATCGTGTCTCGATAATGGAAGATTTGTTGTAGCAAAAGAATTGCTTAAGAACAATAAGAATCCAGTATTTGGAGGCCGTCCTTTGGTGGTGTTTTTTGCCGATGGGATGTATAACTCGCCAGACATCATAAAATTGCTGATAGCGTATGGTGTTAATAAAGAACACTATTCGGAAGCTTACTTGCAATCGGTAGTTCATTCCGACTCGGCAAGTGTGGAATTGCTTTTAGACGCTGGTGCAAACATCAATTACAAGAACGAAAAAGGCTACAATGCACTATATTATGTAAGGAATACTACATTGGCTAAAAGGCTTATCGAAAAAGGGATAGATACCAAAGATGTAGATTCGCTAGCAAATCAATGGCATAATTTTGGACTACAACAAGCCTTGAGTGAAAGCAATATTGCCATTCCCATCTCTAAGGACAATGTTAATAGCGGACTTTGCAAAGCCGCTCAAACTGGTTGTGAGTGGGCAGTGCAATTTTATTTATCGAAGCAGGCTGACGTAAATTATAAGAATACAAATGAATTGATTATTAGAGGTATTGCTTACCAACCAGATACTAAAATTCATAATACAACCGCACTCATCGAAAACGCAATACGAGGGTATCAAAATTGTTCGTATGATGAAAATGTTCAAATTCCTTCTACGATAGCTAAAATGTTGATAGATGCAGGAGCAAATTTGAATATGCAGGACGATGGAGGACGTACAGCTTTGCATTATGCTGCAGGCTCGCAATGGTGTAGAGGGAATATATGGGCCATACCTATGGGGAACAGACAAGACAGACAGGCAGGATTGCATGGCAACCCAGTGGTACCTCCATTACAGCAACATGACCTTATTGTACAATTACTTATCGATTCGGGAGCCAATAAAAACATACAGGATAAGGAGAGTAACACTCCTTTGCATTTTGCAGTAAAGAATAAAAATCACAATGCTTTACGGATATTACTCGCGGCCAAAGCCAACCCACAAATCAAAAATAAAGAGGGGAAAACTCTATTTGACTACATCGATGATGGCACCACAGCCGCTATACTGAAAGAATTCAATCTTGATAAACAGATCAATAAAAAATTTGCCAATAAGGCTTTAGAGAAACTGATCGTAGATTTCAATTACAACCCTTACGACTATAATTACGATGAACTCAGGAATCTAGTAAAAGCGGGAGGGGCAAATGTCAACCATAAGTATGAGGGTAGGAAGGGAAATGTGCTGATGTCTGTTTTGAACCTTAGTGTTGATCCAGAACAAAAGTTAGAGATGGTAAATGAACTGATCAATCTAGGTATCAAGATGAATGATACCGATCAGCAAGGACGAACGGCCATCATGTATGCCATCGAAAAAATGGAGGAAAACGGTGGAGTTTATTCGTCAGTAGCGATTGTTGAAAGGCTATTGAATGCAGGATCTGATATCAATCAAAAAGACAATTATGGTATTTCGGCGTATGGAATGGCTCAAGTTTACAACAACTCAGCCTTACTTACGCTGTTCAGTTCAAAGAAACCCAAGCGCGATTTGGTAGGCGAATGGTGGTATGCCAACTATGCGATGTGGCGTGATGGAAATATTGAGAAACTAAAAAAGCTGGTAGCTGATGGTGCTGATATAAATTGGAAGGTAAACCATAACATACACCCTTACACCGATATATACGAGAAAGACAAAGGCATAACAGCCCTTATGCATGTGATAAATAGACGTGAGACATATAACGTAAAAGATCTGATTGCATTAGGGGCCGATGTTTCGGTGAAAGATGATAGGGGGAAAACGGCATTTGACAGAGCAAAAGAAAACGGAGAAAAAGAGATCATGGATATGCTGAAATGATTCATGAAGGTATTCCAAATCTTCGCATACACGGTTAAAACCTGTTAATGACCGTTATGAAAACAGTTCTTTAACATTATTTCGTATTCTATATTTGCAACGGAGCCCGTTAGTGCACTATATTTGTAAAGTAAATTTTCGATAGATACAATTATCCATTAATTTTAAGAATTAAGAATATGATATCAATTATAAGAAATCACGCCGCCACATTGTCCGCACTTGCGGGATCGTTATTGGGTTACGTTTATTATTTGCAATTAGCACAAATTAGTGTCACTGAATTTGGTGCAGATAATGTTTTTATTTGTGTAATATGGGGTGCGATTATAGGTGTTACCTTACGATCAATTTTATTTGGGACGCAGAATACTGAATTTGGACTGCGGAATTAGATGTTTTGTGAGAGGTAACTTATGAGCATTTGATTGAAACGCACATGAGTTCTGATCAAATCGCTCTAATAAGTACCCAACATTAAATAAACGACGTTATGAACTCGCTATACTTTCGATATATTATAATGTCACCCCGCTGGGGTTCTGACTAATCTTGGCAATCAATTTCTACAATAATGTCACCCCGCTGGGGTTTCGATTATGCTTGGCTACCAATCAATTTTATTTAAAGAAGTTTACATCATTTTAAAGATCAATTACTTGTCAGTCTGATAGCCAAGCATAATCGGAACCCCAGCGGGGTGACATTATTGTAGGAATTGAGTGCCAAGATTAGTCTGAACCCCAGCGGGGTGACATTATTATGGCAGAATTGATTATCTGAGAATAACATCGTTTATTTACTCTCTACTGCTTAGTTCATCGAAACTTGACTCTCTCTTTTAATTATTTAAATATCGAAAAAAAGGTCTCTAAGGAAAAATTTCCTTAGAGACCTTTTTTTATATCCGCTAGATGCCTTTCGTCTAAATGAAACGGAAACTACTTTCCTCTTTTTCTTTTTCCTGTTAATTTTTGTGCTTGTTCGTTTCCGTTATCTGCCGCTTTTTGATACCAATACATGGCTTTCACTTCATCGGCTTCCACACCTTTACCCATTAAATAACAGTTGCCAAGTTCTAATTGCGAGTCGTCATGTTCCTCTTCAGCCGCCGAATTTAGATACTGAATCCCTCTAACTTCGTCCTTCTCTATTTCTTTACCTGCAATAAGCATCATACCCAATTCGTATTGTGCATTATGGATTCCCTCTTCTGCAGCTTCGGCAAGATAAGAATAAGCTTCTCTCGCATTTTTATCGGTTCCTAAACCCAATTTATGACACATTCCTAATCGGAATTTGCCTTGAATGTAACCTTGCTCGGCAGCCAATCCATAATATTTGAAGGCTTCGGTATCGCTTTGTTCCGCTCCCAATCCATATTGATAACACAGCCCCAAACCTTCCGAAACATAACCCGCTTCACGAGCCTTATTGAAGTAGGCAAACGCTTTGTCGTAATGGCTTTCGCCATCCTTGTTTCTTCCATACAAATAATGATCACCCAATACCAGTGCTGCAAAAGGCGACCCATCTTCGTCGGCTTTAACAAGCCATTCTATGCCTTTCTCGATATCGCGGTCTACCATTCCATAATAGTAGTAATACCCTAATTTGTATTCGGCATACGGCAAACCATCAGCAGCCGCTTGCGAAATATGAAAGAATGCTTTTTGTGCATCAAACTCCAATCCGCCATACTCGTGCTCATACGCTAAACCCAATTCTACATGTGCATCGGTATCGTTTTCGGCAGCCGCTTTTGTGAAAAACTCAATCGCTAAACTGGGGTTTTCGGGACGTCCAATAGCATACTTATACATTCTTCCAACATTGTATTGCGCTTCGGCTATTCCTGCTTCTGCGGCTTTTGAAAAACATTCAAAAGCTTTATCTTGATCCGTCTCCACCAAAACGCCGTTGGTATAATAATAACCTAATCGGACATAAGCGTAGAAATAATCGTTATTGGCGGCATCCAATAGTAAATCAAAAGCTTTTTGATAATCTTGTTCGCCTTCAGGAGCTTGTTCGTAGCAACTCGCCATTTCAACACGGGCGTAATTAGAATTCAGATCAATTGCTTTTTGTAGATAAATCATGGCTTTTTCTCTATCGGCTGGCCCAGCTACACCTGTTCGGTTATAGCGTCCCACCATCTCCATTGCGTCCAAATGCCCTCTGTCGGCAGCCACTTGGTAATACGCCAAAGCTTTTTCGTAATCAGGTGCATCGGTAAATTCGCCAGCTTGGTAAGCACGGCCTAATCGATAGGCCGCATAGGCATCGCCTCCCTCATTGGCACGCTCCAAAAGCATTTTGCCTTGTGGAATATCCAATCCAAAATCTTCAACTTCTAATAAATGAAAGGCTTTTTCCGACATGGCACGTGTTACACCTTTTTCGATCGCTAAATCTAAGTAATACGCAGCTTTTAAATAATCTTTTTTCTCGTCTTCATATAAATAAATCATTCCGAGGTAAGTATATGCATTGGGATAATCGTAAGCAGCTGCAAAATCATGCCATTTTATTGCATCGGGGATGCTTTTATACGATTCGCTGTATTGGTAGATCTGCCCTAAAAAAGTGGCCGCGTGCAATAAACGGTATTCGGCTAAGGCAATTAATTCGCTTAAAGCTTCTTGCTCTAGGCGTGTGTGTTCTTCTTGCGGATATTTATTGATTCCGCCATTAAATATCGAAATAGCCATTTGGTACCGACATTGTTTTGCACCAAGTTCTTTTCCCTTCAGATAGGCTGCTAATGCTGCGTCTTCATTGTTCAGTTTATACTGATAATAATCGCCTAGTAGAGTGTATCCTGTTCCTTCTTTATCTTTTTCGGCATACGCTTGCATGCGTTGCAGTAAATCATCGTTTGGTTCTTGGGTATCGTAATCAATAATTAAGAGATTGAGTTCGCTCCACTCGTATCCTAAATCAGCGGCCTTCAAAATCAGTTCTCTACCTTTAATGGGATCTTTTTCTTGACCTTCTGATAAATTGCGTCCGAAGAATAAATTATATCCGGAAATCGACATTGATACGCAATCGCCTGCCACTATACCTTCAGCTAAATACTTTCGTGAAAGGTCTAAATTAAGATGTGGCAACCGTGCATGTTCATAAACATCGGCAATTTCGGCATAAGCCCGAGTATTGCCTGCAGCAATCATCATTTTACAAAGATTGATTGTTGTGTCAAACCATTGCTCATAATTCTTATCGTCAAAATGTATGGGAGGGCAAAGATTTCGACCTTGCCGGAACATTTGTTTAAATAATTCTTTTACAGTATCGCTTACCTGATTCGCTTTACAGGCTACCTCACAAATTGCAAGCCCTTGCAACCACTCGTTGGGTGTAAATGTATTGCTGCGAATGAGGTTTTGAGCGTTTGTATCAAGATCGGAAATTTGGCTTGTATGGGTATTTACAAGTTGCTGATGGGTTGCTTCAAAATTCATTTTTATCTGTTTATTTTAATTATTTGTGTGTTTGCAAAGTTGTTCTAACTATTCAGGTAAAAGAGACAAACAAGTGAAGTGTCTTGGTGCTGAGTTGTTTACTTGTGCATTATTCGCTTATATCAGATCTCTACATCTAAATTGCGACAAAGTTAATGAAATTAATCAACCTAAAGACATCAGTTGCTTGTATACTTGTGTTTCCGCCACCAAATAAATATTCCGCCACCAGTAAGTAAAAGCAGAAGTGGGAGTAGTGTATTTGTTAAAATAACTGTGTTTCGATACTCAACAACTTTGGTTTTGTCGAGTAATCGCAGTTGGATTGTCCGGTTTCTGATTTGCATTAATTGGTCGTCATCGGCTAAAAAACTGATCACGTTTTTAATGAAATCACGATTGCCATAGGTTATTTTTGTATATTTATCGTACCCTAAAGGATAGATCCCTACTTGATCACCACGTCGGCTGATATCATTTTGGATCACATCGCCATCGGCAACAACGATCATTTTGGTGGGTTTGCTTTGTGCGATAAATGGGATCGGTGTTTGTTTGGCTGCAGCTCTGTTTCGGAATGGCGATTGAAACGACCCCTCTAATACCGCCGCAACAGTTTGTGGTGGCATATTGAAATTTCGTTCTTCAAGACTTTCATTTATTTGCGACAGGCTGATCCTTAGTGGGGCTTGATTTACTTTGGATTTGGCTGACGTACTCAGTAAAATCTGTTTCTTTACTTGATCTGAATGACCTACAAAGTCAATACTTCCAATATATTGGGCACGGATCATGTTTAAGCCTTTTGTGATGGTGTTGGTGTCGGTGGGGTAGAGTAGGGGATAGTAAGTCCATGGAGCCAATCGGAAATCAGGAGGCCCTTGTACAGCCACATTTACTTGTACACTACCACTTTGTAAATCTTGAACAATGTTTGGATTTAGACGTACCCCATAATTAAAGAGTTGATCATCTAAATTATGCTCATTAATCATTCCAAAACTGGTTTCTCCACGAGCCAAACTATCGGCATGCACATGTACGGCATCAATAAACCAGGCTGTTCGTCCACCTTGCATGATGTATTGGTCGATACCCAACTTGTCCGATTCTGTCCATGCAGCTAGGGGTTTAGCAATCACGATTACTTTGTATTCGAAAAGATCGGGATAGTATGATCCTATTTCCACACGTTCTACGTTATAATATGCCGAAAGCATGTCCATAGCATCGCCTAATTGATTGTCGTCTAGCTCATCGTGTCCTTCTACAAACGCAATACGATCTTGTTGGTCACGACTAATTAAGTGGATGGCATTAATCAATTCGTATTCCAAATTCTGCAAACCAAGATTCATATTGGCATCAGCCGAATAAAGCGGATTGTTTTGCACTAAATTAACTGTCAACTCTTTTCCTTTAAATAGCACACTTGCCCCTGGAAACAATAAGCGTTGTGTTGCACCCCCATCGGCATCTTGCTCGTGAATGGTCAGTGGTTGAATCCCCTTTTTGTTCAATTCGGTATAAATTGCTTGCCTTTGTTTTTCGCTACCTGCCGAGGGGTTTATGAATTGATATTGCAGATTATCGCCAGCGTACCGATGGAATTCGTCGAGCGTTTCTTTAATTGATTTCTGAAATTTTTTCATGCCTACAGGCATTTCTCCATCAAGATAGATTTTGATATACACCACGTCGTCTAACATGTTAAGCACTTGCTTAGACGGAGGTGATAGGGTGTATCGCTTATCGGTGGTTAAATCAAGGCGAAAATAAAAACGTTCAGCCAATAAGCTTATTGCAATAATACCGAGAATTACCATGGTAAAGCTGAGTAGGTTCTTCTTTTTATTCGTCATTTCCTGCTATTATGAATTATGAATCTTCTGAAATTATGAATCTTCTGGAATTATGAATCTTCTGGAATTATGAATCTTATGAATTATGACTGCATCAGCACGAGCCTCGAGTAATTACTACACAACCGAATGCGAAGCAATTACTCGAGGCTCGTGCAGTCATAATTCAAGAAGATTCATAATTCAAAAAGATTTCTTCCTTCCATTCTGTAATATTGCGTTCTACGCTAGAGAAGTTTATCCCGATGATCACAATCGTTTTGCCACACGCCAAATAGGGTTTCATGTAGCCTTTTTCTTTAATTTGGGCAATGGCCTTATCTGCCGATTGGTCAATTTTAAACTCAATAATATACACCTTTGTGGGGTTTTCAATTATTGCATCAATACGACCTGTATTGAGATAGACTTCTGTTTCTATTTTTGCCCCAATTAATCGGAATAGCGAAAATATAATGTTTTGATAAGTCTTTTCTGCATGTACACGTTCACCATAAGGAATGGAGGCTAAGTGGGCAGTAATCTGTGTACACAAGGAGGTCATATTGTTATCAAATAAGGCGATCTGCATTTTCCTAATTTCGGAAGTAACTTCGCGGAGCGATTTGTCGGAAAGTAGGGCTACCAAATGTTTCTCAAATGCGTTTTCAATTTCATAATTTGGGAAACGAAAATGATAGTATGTATTGTCTCCAATCACCTCGGCACGGTCAATGGTCAAATAACCTGTTTGTAGCAGTAAGGTGGTAGGATCCATGTTATTCAAATCAAATGCTTCAAGTAGGATATCTTCAACAGGTTCTTTAATCGTATTGAAAAAATCAACTTCTTTATTTTTAAGCACTTTCATCAAAAAAGTCGGACTGCCTGTGGCAAACCAATAATTAGAAAAATCGCCACCCTCAACAATAAACATTCCGATTGATACTGGATTATAAACAGTCAAAGCATTCCTGTTAAACCGAAAGCCATTGTACCATCGCTTAATTTCTGCTCGATAATTGGCAGGATCGTACTGATTCCGTATTGCCAAATCGTTGATTTGTTCTCCAAAATAATGCGTCAATTCTTCTTCTGTATAGCCATACATGCACGCATAATCAGCATTCATAGTGATGTCTCGTAGATTATTTAATTTTGAAAATACAGATACTTTCGAAAATTTAGTAACCCCTGTCATAAACACAAAACGTAAATATTCGTCGTATGCTTTTATGTTGATATAGAACCTACTCAACACATTTCGCACTTCTTCGATGTGCGGTAAATCAACATCATCAACCAAAGGCGTATCATATTCGTCAATGAGTATCACCAATTTACCCGACTTACTCGCTTTTTCGATTAGTTCCGAAAATAGCAAATCCGAATTTGTTTCGTCCGACAAGGGTACCCCCAAATCGTCTGCATTTTTACGTACTATTCTGCACAAACTTTGATGTAATATTTCAATGGTTGTACAGTTGGCCTTTGATATATTCAAATTAATTACAGGATATTTCTCCCAATTATAATCGGTATCATATATCTTTAAACCCTTAAAGAGCTCCTTATTGCCATTGAATATATTTTTTAAAATAGATACCGACAATGATTTTCCAAACCGCCGAGGGCGCGACATGAAAAAAATTCCTATAGGTTCGCTCACTAAACGATAAAAATAATCGGTCTTATCGATATAGATATACTTATTAATGGTCTCCTCAAAAGTATATGCACTAGTGGTTATGGGTAGATGTTTTTTCATAACTGATTTTACTGATTTTCGGAATTACTTATCTCTTCCTTCCATTCTGTAATATTGCGCTCTACGCTAGAGAAGTTTATCCCGATGAGCACAATCGTTTTGCCACACGCCAAATAGGGTTTCATGTAGCCTTTTTCTTTAATTTGGGCAATGGCCTTATCTGCCGATTGGTCAATTTTAAACTCAATAATATACACCTTTGTGGGGTTTTCAATTATTGCATCAATACGACCTGTATTGAGATAGACTTCTGTTTCTATTTTTGCCCCAATTAATCGGAATAGCGAAAATATAATGTTTTGATAAGTCTTTTCTGCATGTACACGTTCTCCATAAGGAATGGAGGCTAAGTGGGCAGTAATCTGTGTACACAAGGAGGTCATATTGTTATCAAATAAGGCGATCTGCATTTTCCTAATTTCGGAAGTAACTTCGCGGAGCGATTTGTCGGAAAGTAGGGCTACCAAATGTTTCTCAAATGCGTTTTCAATTTCATAATTTGGGAAACGAAAATGATAGTATGTATTATCTCCAATCACCTCGGCACGGTCAATGGTCAAATAACCTGTTTGTAGCAGCAAGGTGGTAGGATCCATGTTATTCAAATCAAATGCTTCAAGTAGAATATCTTCAACAGGTTCTTTAATCGTATTGAAAAAATCAACTTCTTTATTTTTAAGCACTTTCATCAAAAAAGTCGGACTGCCCGTGGCAAACCAATAGTTTTTAAATGCCCCCCCTTTACTGATAAAAAAACCAATCGACACAGGATTATAAACAGTTAGTGCATCTTCGTTAAACCGAAATCCATTGTACCACTGCTTAATTTGGTCGCGATAATCAGCAGAATCGCGATTGTGCTGTAATGCCAAATCGTTAATCTGTTCTCCAAAATAATGCGTCAATTCTTCTTCTGTATAGCCATACATGCAAGCATAATTAGCATCCATGGTAATATCATTTAGATTATTCAATTTTGAGAAAATAGATACTTTCGAAAATTTAGTAACCCCTGTCATAAATACAAAACGTAGGTGTTCGTCGTATATTTTTATGTTGATATAGAACCTACTCAACACATTTCGCACTTCTTCGATGTGCGCTAAATCAACATCATCAACCAAAGGTGTATCATATTCGTCAATGAGTATCACCAATTTGCCCGACTTACTCGCTTTTTCGATTAGTTCCGAGAATAGCAAATCCGAATTTGTTTCGTCAAACAAGGATACCCCAAAATCGTCTGCATTTTTACGTACTATTCTGCTGAAACTTTGATGTAATATTTCAATGGTTGTACAGTTGTTGCTATTATATTCAAATTAATTACAGGATATTTCTCCCAATTATAATCAGGTATCATATATCTTTAAACCCTTAAAGAGCTCCTTATTGCCATTGAATATATTTTTTAAAATGAATACCGACAATGATTTTCCAAACCGCCGAGGCGCGACATAAAAAAAGAAAATTCCTATAGGTTCGCTCACTAAACGATAAAATAATCGGTCTTATCGATATAGATATATACTTATTAATGGTCTCCTCAAAAGTATATGCACTAGTGGTTATGGGTAGATATTTTTTCATAACTGATTTTACTGATTTTCGGAATTACTTATCTCTTCCTTCCATTCTGTAATATTGCGCTCTACGCTAGAGAAGTTTATCCCGATGATCACAATCGTTTTGCCACACGCCAAATAGGGTTTCATGTAGCCTTTTTCTTTAATTTGGGCAATGGCCTTATCTGCCGATTGGTCAATTTTAAACTCAATAATATACACCTTTGTGGGGTTTTCAATTATTGCATCAATACGACCTGTATTGAGATATACTTCGGTTTCTATTTTTGCGCCAATTAATCGGAATAACGAAAATATAATGTTTTGATAAGTCTTTTCTGCATGTACACGTTCACCATAAGGAATGGAGGCTAAGTGGGCAGTAATCTGTGTACACAAGGAGGTCATATTGTTATCGAATAAGGCGATCTGCATTTTCCTAATTTCGGAAGTAACTTCGCGGAGCGATTTGTCGGAAAGTAGGGCTACCAAATGTTTCTCAAATGCGTTTTCAATTTCATAATTTGGGAAACGAAAATGATAGTATGTATTATCTCCAATCACCTCGGCACGGTCAATGGTCAAATAACCTGTTTGTAGCAGTAAGGTGGTAGGATCCATGTTATTCAAATCAAATGCTTCAAGTAGGATATCTTCAACAGGTTCTTTAATCGTATTGAAAAAATCAACTTCTTTATTTTTAAGCACTTTCATCAAAAAAGTCGGACTGCCTGTGGCAAACCAATAATTAGAAAAATCGCCACCTTTATTGATAAAGAAACCAATTGACACTGGATTATAAACAGTTAAAGAATTTTTATTAAACCGAAATCCATTGTACCACTGCTTAATCTGATCGCGATAATCAGCAGAATCGCGATTGTGCTGTAATGCCAAATCGTTGATTTGTTCACCAAAATAATGCGTCAATTCTTCTTCTGTATAGCCATACATGCAAGCATAATTAGCATCCATGGTAATATCATCTAGGTTATTCAATTTTGAGAAAATAGATACTTTCGAAAATTTAGTAACCCCTGTCATAAACACAAAACGTAGTTGTTCGTCGTATATTTTTATGTTGATATAGAACCTACTCAACACATTTCGCACTTCTTCGATGTGCGCTAAATCAATATCATCAACCAAAGGTGTATCATATTC